>CM028132.1:364672500-364675000 GCA_016271365.2 Neoceratodus forsteri | reverse complement strand
GATAGATAGAGTAGATAGTAGTGATAGATAGATAGATAGATAGAGATAGATGAGAGCAGAGAGATAGAGAGATAGATAGATAGATAGATAGATAGATAGATAGATAAGATGACAGAGACAGAGAGATAGATAGATAGACAGACAGACAGACAGAGACATAGAGATAGAGATAGATAGAGTAGATAGATAGATAGGATAGATAGAGAGAATAGATACAGCAGACAGAGCATAGATAGATAGAGTAGAGTAGATAGATAGATAGACAGATAGATAGATAGATAGACAGAACAGACAGACAGAGTAGAGAGAGATAGATAGATAGATAGATAGATAGATAGATAGACAGACACAGATCAGACAGATAGATAGTAGATAGAGAGTAGATAGATAGATAGATAGATATAGTAGATAGAGATATAGACAGATAGAGTAGATAGATAGATAGATAGATATGATAGATAGATAGACAAGACAGACTGACAGAGACAGACAGAGAGAGAGATGAGTGAGTAGAGATGAGTATGATAGACAGATAGACAGATAGATAGAGCAGACAGACAGAGACAGCCAGATAGAGATAGATAGATGATAGATAGGACAGATAGATAGATAGATAGACAGAGATTGCATTGCATTGCAGAGATGAGAGTAGACAGAGTAGAGGCAGATAGATGATAGACAGATAGATGATAGACAGACAGTATTTATCATATATTGCAGAGATAGAGATAGATAGGTAGATAGATAGATAGACAGATAGACAGACAGATAGATAGACAGATAGACAGAGAGAGATATATAGATAGTATATAGAGACAGATTGATAGATAGACAGACAGACAGACAGACAGAGACAGTAGATTATATGATAGACAGATAGACAGAGACAGAGAGATGAGATAGAGATGAGCAGATAGATAGATAGATAGATAGATAGATAGATAGATAGAGGACAGACAGAGACAGATAGATAGACAGATAGAGACAGAGAGACAGAGATAGATAGATAGACAGATGATGATAGATAGATAGACAGATGAGACAGAGACAGAGATAGACAGACAGATTAGAGAGAGTTAGACAGACAGACAGAGTAGATAGACAGACAGACAGAGACAGAGATAGAGCAGATAGATAGATAGATAGATAGATAGATAGATAGATAGACAGACAGACAGACAGAGACAGAGAGATAGATAGATAGATAGATAGATAGATAGATAGATAGGATAGACGAGAGACAGAGAGATAGATGATAGATAGATAGATAGATAGATAGATAGAATAGATAGATAGAGAGAGAGACAGATAGATGAGGTAGATAGACAGACAGACAGTAGCATATGAGGCAGAGAGATAGATAGATAGATAGACAGAAGACAGAGAGACAGAGTAGATAGATAGATAGATAGATAGACAGATAGATGAGATAGATAGAGACAGAGATAGATAGATAGATAGATAGACAGATAGAGACAGAGACAGAGTAGAGAGATAGATAGATAGATAGAGTAGATAGATATAGATAGAGGGAGAATAGATAGATAGATGAGATAGATAGACAGATAGATAGATAGAGTGATAGAGAGGATAGATAGAGCAGATAGAGCAGACAGAGTAGGGAGTAGAGTAGGAGTAGATAGATAGATGATGAGTAGATAGATAGAGTGATAGAGAGATAGTAGATAGATAGAGTAGAAGATAGATAGATAGATAGACAGACAGACAGATAGAGTAGACAGAGAGATATAGGACAGAGATAGTAGATAGAGTAGATAGATAGATAGACAGACAGAGACAGAGAGAGATAGATAGATAGATAGATAGATAGACAGACATATAGCAGAGAGACAGAGAGATAGAGATAGATAGGTAGATAGATAGATAGTGAGATAGATAGACAGACAGACAGAGATAGATAGATAGATAGAGAGACAGAGATAGAGAGCAGAGAGAGATAGAGAGATTAGAGAGATAGATAGAGTATGATAGGAGTAGATAGACAGATAGATAGACAGAGAGAGACAGAGACAGAGAGATAGAGAGAGATAGACAGATAGATATTGATAGAGTAGATAGGTGATAGACAGACAGATAAGACAGAGCAGATAGATAGACAGACAGACAGAGACAGAGAGAGACAGATAGATGAGATAGAGAGAGACAGATGAGAGATAGATCAGTATTGACAGATAGATAGACAGAGACAGAGAGATAGAGATAGAGATAGATAGATAGATAGAGATAGATAGATGGATAGATAGAGAGACAGACAGAGTAGAGAGATAGAGTAGACGAGATACAGATAGATAGATGAGGATAGATAGGTAGATAGACAGATAGAGATAGACAGATAGAATAGATAGATAGATAGATAGATAGATAGAGATAGATAGAGAGATAGAATAGAGGATAGATAGATAGATAGATAGATAGGATAGAGAGAGTAGAGATTAGACAGACAGATTAGATTAGATAGATAGGATGGATAGAGAGACAG